>ONZH01015012.1:0-23164 GCA_900303285.1 Rhinella marina | reverse complement strand
CTCGAGCATGGCGAGATACTCGTCCGAGCAGCGAGTACTTACGAGTACCATAATACTCGAACGAGCACCAAGCTCGGACAAGCATGCTTGCTCATCTCTAATTAAGACATCTGTCAACGCAAAAATCACCCCAATCCAGAATCTGTCTATTATGCCAATCGATGGTTGGATTGTGTTTTCTTAACCACGGTAAACCCAGCACCACAGGGGCAGGAAGACCTTCCAACACAAAACACAAAATAAGTTCCTGATGAAATTCACCCACTCTTAATCTAATATCATGCACCATCTGAGACAAACACTTTTGAGAAAGAGGCGCAGAATCAATAGCAAACATAGAAATCCTCTTCTCCAATGCGCTCGGAGACAATCCATGAATAAGGGCAAACTGAGCATCAATCAGGTTCACCCCTGCCTCACTGTCAATAAACACCTCAATTGTCACAACCTTTGACTCTAGTGCCACCACGGCAGTTAGGAGAAAACAGGTACTACAGGATGAAGACAAATGCACATTTTCTCCACTTGTCTCTCCACCCACTCCTCCAAGAGTGAGATGGGAATTTAATGCCCCCTTTCTTTTTTCTCTTTTAGAGACTGAATGCATGGACATGCGTTGATAAAGTGTCCTTTCTGTCCGCATAAAAAACACACTCCCTTTTTATTACTAGAATGCTTAAAGGTGGAGGCAGGAGTAGCCCCCCCTAACTGCATGGGTTCGTCCCTAGACATCAACCCAGGAGTATCTTCACCCAAAGTGTCATAGAAAGACAATACACTATGTGATAGTACATCCTGAGAGCAGGGGCCCCTAGATCTCTCTCTCAGGCGTCTATCCTTGCGTACAGCAAGAGACATAGCGACTTCCAAAGACACTGGAGTTTCATGAAAGGCCAAAGCGTCCTTCAGCCTTTCTGATAACCCTTGACAAAACTGACTACGGAGAGCCGGATCGGTATCCGTAGCCCACCTCCGAAACTAAGCGCAATAGATCTCAACAGAGTGCTCACCCTGGCGAAGGTCACGTAACTTGGTCTCGGCCAGGGAGATGCGATCATCATAGATAAGACCCAAAGCGTTGAAAAATTCATCCACTGACTGGAGAGACTGCGATCTGGTCGGCAGAGAAAAGCCCCATGACTGTGCATCTCCCTTGAGCAACGAGATTACCACACCAACTCTCTGTTCCTCATTACCAGATGAATGTGAACGCAACCTAAAGTACAATTTGCATGTTTTTTCTTGTTTCATAACCTTTTATTTCCATAAGGTATGTACCTCTCACAATTAGATATTAGGATGCTTTTAAAAATATCCCATTTTGTGGCTGTATTTTTATTTTTGAGGACTTTATCCCAGTTAGTTAGGCCTATGGCCTCTCTTAGTTGGCTAAATTTAGCTTTTTTGAAGTTTGGTATTTTTGTTCCTCCCTGAAGAAACAGTCTTTTGAATGACAATTTGAAGGTTTTTATATTATGGTCACTATTTCCCAGGTGTCCCCCAACCTGCACATCTGTTATTCTGTCAGGTCTATTGGATAATACTAAGTCCAGTATGGCCGTCCCTCTAGTCGGGTCATGAACCAGTTGGGTTCTTTATGAGATATACAAGTTTCAGTTTCAGTTTCATAGTCGATATCTGGGTAGTTGAAGTCCCCACAATAACAACCTCATTATGATTTGCCGCCTCTTCTATTTAGTTTAGAAGTAGATTTTCTGTGGACTCTGGTATATTCGGTGGTTTATAATAAACTCCTATTAGTATTTTATTATTGTTTTTGTCTCCATGTATTTCTACCCACAGTGACTCCACATGTTCATGTTCCTCACTTATATCTTGCCAGAGTGTGGGCTTTAGACAGGACTTTACATAAAGGCAAACTCCTCCGCCTCTCCAGTTTTGATGATCCTTTCTAAACAGACTGTAACCCTGTACTTTAACTACCCATTCATAGCTATCATCCAGCCATGTCTCAGTTATTCCCACTATGTCATAGTCCTCCTCACACATCACTAATTCCAGTTCACCAGTTTTATTAGTCAGGCTTCTGGCATTAGTGTACATACAATTAAGAGGTCTATGTATATTTTTTACCCCACTTTATAAATTACTATTACCTGTAAAGTGAATATCTGGGATTTTTGGGTTACTTTGGTTGATGTTTTGCCCAGTCTTCTTCCTACTTTCCTCACTTACCCCAGCCCCCACTAACCCCCCCCACTGTCCCCTCCTATGTCCCACTTTCTATCTACACTATCTACCCCCCTTACTAGTATGACCCCCCACCCTCCCCCCAGATCCTAGTTTAAAAGCTTCTCCAGCCGTCTAACCATTTTTTCCCCCAGGGCAGTTGCACCCTCCCCATTAAGGTGTAGCCCATCCCTACTGTAGAGTCTGTAGCCGACAGAGAAGTTGGCCCAGTTCTCCATAAACCCAAACCCTTCCTTCCTACACCAGTCTCTGAGCCACTTATTTAACTCCCTAACTTCCCGTTATGTCTCTAGTGACGCTCGTGGCACTGGTAGTATTTCCTGGACTTGAGCTTCTATCCTAGTTCCCTAAAATCATTTTTAAGGACCTTCCATCTGGTACCAATGTGCACCATAACCGCCGGGTCTTCCCCAGCCCCACCCAGCAATCTGTCAATCTGATCTGCAATAGGCTGAACCTGAGCACCCGGGAGACAACACACTGTTTGACATTCACAGTCTCGGCGACAGATAACCCTGTCTGTCCTCCTAATAATAGAGTCCCCTACCACCAGCATCTGTCTGTCCTTTGCTGCTTTCCTTTACCCATCCTTCCTGCAGTGGTGATCCTCCTGGTTTCTAGCAGAAACACCCTGCTGCAGTGCTGCTGGTCCTGTGCTTTCACCCCTAATATTAGCCAAACAGGCATACAGTATTTACTAGGATGTTCCAGCTCAGGACTAGCCTCCCTGGCACTTTTCCCTCTACTCCTTCTTACTACATTAACCCAACTGCTGACCTGATAGTCCTGATCTTGCCCTTCTCCTCCCACCTCCTTTTCACTAACTCCAGCCAGTGCCTGCACAGTGAGGTCTAAACCTCTCTCCAGTTTTTTAATGCCCCTAAGTATGCCAAGCTGCTTATTTAGATCCATGATCTGGGCTTCCAAATATGCAACGTGATTGCATCTAGTGCAAATGTATTCACCCTCGAATGGGTCTTCAAGGCATGCATACATTGCACAGGACACCCACTTAGTATCATTGTCCATGGAGCACATGTTAGATGGGATAAACAGTACAGAAAGAAAACAGTAAATATAAAATAAGATGTGGACCCTGTTTGCTGTAGTTGGAGGACTAGCTCAAATCAAGTTAACAACACACAAGGAAATCTAGCAAACCTTAGTTTTTTGCTCCTTGTCTTACACTCTTGTTCTTTAAACTCCACTTCTACACAGCCCACTTACACAGCAAGCCCAGTTCAGAGCAAGAACATATTATAGAATAATTTAAACCCTGTCAGGTACCTCTAGTGAATGAATGAGTTATTTCCCCATTAACTATCACCTAAGAAGAGATCCCTACATAGAGCCATCTTTTTCTTTTCAAGTATCTTTTTATTAATATTTTTTGAAAGAAGAAAACCAACGTACATACAATCTGACAAAGATTGGGTGTATAACAATTGTGAATAATAGTTGTACACAATAACAAGCAGATAACATCCAGAAAACCAACGGTCGTACTATGACAGCTGCTTGTACGAGTTGTACGTTTTGGAGAGAAAGTAAACAGTAAACACTTTTATAGAGGAAGGAAACACTTTGACATATTGAGACACTCTATAAATCTCCCTCATCCTTAGCAACAGAACAGATCCATGTGCCTTACTGCTTAACAGCTTTCCATACCTCATCTGATGTAATAGCTGACTCCAACATTCCCTTCTTTTGCAGAGCATGTTTTAGGAGGTCACATGAATCCAAATATTCCATGATTTTAGCTGTTCTCCATTTAATTCAGAACTACTGTTAAGAAATCCTATTTAATACTTTATCCTCTACAATAGCGATGGTGGAAAATTGGCAATAATAGCTAGACTTCTTTTGTTTTTACTCATTCTTGACTGTAATCACCCAGGTCTTTTTTCCTCTCTGTCATTCCATCAATCTGGAAAAATGCATTTTATTACTTTTATTTTATTACTTTTGACTGCCTCCGAGTTGAGTTTCATTGACCCATCCCAAAGGATAACAAACTGTTAGCCTTTGGGGCCCTGAATCTTGCCTCTTTCTCCTACTTATAGGGAGACTTCTATGACAAAGTGGTATTTTAACCTGAATATTGTTGTAAAACATTTTTAGAATTGTTGGCTGTTTTTATTTTTTATTCTTTTTATTTATTCTGCTGCCATGAACAAAAATTAAAGGCCTCCTATGTAGATGGGTAATTCATTTTCAGTATTGAGTATTTGAGTTTTGAACATTTTACTTGAAGTCTAATCCTCATTAGAGATGAGCGAATCTATTCACCACTTCGTAGATTTGTATCGAATCTTAGAAATTTTGGGCTCCAAAGCGAATCCGAATTTTGTCGGATTTGCTTCGTATTATTCGTAAATCTTCGCAAAATGTTACACGCTAACAATACGTACGATATGTATCATACATACGAAATGTACGCATTCTGCGTGAGGAGGGAAAATGACGATACGCCCATGCAAGAGCGGGAAAGTGAAGATAACGCCCCCCCCTCAGAACTGGAAAAAAACAGCCCGGCCCACCGGGATCTAACTATTTGCACGTATAGGGAGTGAAGACTCTACCCTCCTCTGAAGTCTGAACCAGTTTAGACCAGCACTGACCTCAGAGCAAGAGGCAAGCATCGTGGCTTAAAAACAGCTGCGTCCAAATTGAAACAAAATGTATTTTGGGGACGAGTTACCTGAACCACCACCCGCTCAAGACATCAGGATGTCACAACTCTCCCAGAGAAACCCAGCTTTAGTGCCCTTGTCATCCTTACCACCTGCTGAGGTTTTGCGACTCGTGAGGCAGCTGGAGAGTCTGCTATGGCTCGTGCGGCTGGAGCGTCTGCTGTGACTCGTGCGGCGGAGGCGGCTGGAGTGTACACTTCGCCGCCAAGAAGGAGATCCACCCCTTCCATACACCAGAACCCAATTGTTCCACCATCTGCGATGGCCCATGCGCAGACCCTCTGGGACTATAAAACCGCAGTGGAGGACTGGGTCATCCAGGTACTGGACCACCCTGGGCTGGGAGATCCTGCATTGGAACGCCAAAAGGGAACGGTCCTTTGGTTTTCCGTTGGGAGAGGGTCTGGCTTCCTGCAGGATGACAAGGATGGAAAGGAATATTTTGTGGGCCACAGGTTGGTGCTTGTGATATAGACATACGTACAGTATGATGGTTTACGCAAGTGCATTACAGATGTGATATAGCTATATTAGGGTCCATTTTACACCTCTTATATTTACTTGGACCAAGTGGACAGAATGTATATCAACACAGGAGTATATTTTTTGTTTACTATAATAAATGTGTTCTAAGAGTTATGCCCACTATATGGAGTATTCAATGTATGTTTGTGTCCTCAGGCCTCACACACAAGATGGCATTATGAATCTGAGTTGCTGTAATCCATAATATGGCGCCCACAGCTTGCTAAAGTATGCTTCTGAGTTTAAAAAGGCATAAAGAGGTTGTTTCATGTTTTTTTTCATATCAGAATATATAAGAAACAATGTTATGACATCCAGTGTTGCATGCAGTAGAGACATTATTCCCTCCTTTTTAACTCTTCTGCTTTTGGCTTAAATTGTTTTTCACTAATTAATATTTTTTAACAAGTGCCCATAGCCTGTCCCCTAAAACGGAAGATTCATACATACCTGCTCCACAATGCTCTGGTCCTCTGTACTGCCTCCACTGTGCCCATCTTCCGGTCCTCATACTATTTACATTGGGTGATATATGGGCATGGTCACATGCACCGAGGACCAGAGCAGCATGGAGCAGGTGGGTACATGGAGCAGGTAGGTAATCTGCTTTAGGAGGCAGGGTATGGGCATTTGCTAAAAAAAAAATAAAAATAAAAAGTGGAGAACCCTTTTAATGGCTTTTTTCCAGGAAATATTTTTTTTTATAAAACAGGCCAAAAAAAAAAATAAAATTAGAAATTACAGTCCCCACTACTGCTCCACTCCCTGCAGATCCCCACATCCTGGTCCTGAACTCAAGAAATGACTTGGCCTGCTCACCTGGCTGATTGAGCAGCCAATCATTACTCTCAGTGATTGGCTGCTCACTCAGCCAATCATTGGCAGCAGCTGTGACATGGCTCAGCCAGTGATTAGCTGAGTGGTGAGTGATTCCAAACCATTTCCGATGTGTCGAGCTCAGTGCTAGGAAGTGTTATGCAGCAGTAGCCAGAACAAATAAGTAAAAATATAGATACTATTTTGTTCTAACCCATTCTATCACAGTTTTTGTTTTTAATAATTCCCCTGGAAAATAAAATTAAATTACTATGATGACTAACATCCAGTAAAGGTTATTGGTGTTTTGAGGTGTGCTGAACAGTAATAGGATGCACATATGACAATATAGCTTACAAGAAGTAAGTTAACATTAAAATATAACTTTGTGAAAAGTGATATATCAGATGGAGGCAAAATAATTGAATTCATGTCAAGAAGTAAAAATCATCCAGCAGTAAAGTTTTGATACTTGGTGGATCTAGTTAAATTTAAACAAAGCTGTTTTAGAACAGGAACATACCTATACTGTTAAATTAGATATAGCTGTGTACATGTATAATACATCTGGGAACTCTTCAAGTACAAATAACAAGTTAGGAATAAAGTGTAAATCATATGCTTGTTGTTGGATTGCTTTGTCAAATCCATACATATATTAGCTGCATTGTAAAATAAAGATGTGATTTTCTTTTCACAAGTCTAACTAAATCTTCACATTATGCAAATACACATCTGCTCCTTAAAACAACTCTAATGAAACAGTTCATATCTACTAAAATAACAACAAAGAATTACAGTAACAGGCTTGAGTGGTAATTTGAGCTTCATTTCTTTAGGGTAGGTGTTTAGTGCTTATTAAGCCATTATGAAAAGTAGGTGTCTCATTTTTTCACATGTGACATAAAACATGAATGCAAATTAATCATTTATTCAATAAATGGCTCCTGTGCAAACTACATTTAATACACTTAAAATGACATTTCACATTTCATATTGTGCTGTTCATTGTAAAAATATTATAGGGGGGTTTAATCATGAGGAGAATATTTGAATTCAGTTTTGCTTGAGTTTGTATTGGTATTATTTGCACCAAATTTATCAAATGTCTCAAGGTCAGTTTGGTATATCCTTAAATATGTATAGAGATGTTACTTCAGTTTTAACCCCTTCAAGACACAGCCAGTTTTCACCTTAAGGACCAAGCTACATTTTTCAAATCTGACATGTTTCACTTTATGTGGTAAAAACTCTGGAACGCTTTTACTTATCTAAGCGATTCTAAGATTGTTTTCTCGTGACATATTGTACTTCATGTTAGTGGTAAATTTGAGTCAATATGTTTCACCTTGATTTATACAAAATTCCAAAATTTACAGAAAATTTAGAAACATTCATAATTTTTGAAATTTGAATGACTCTGCTTTTAAAGCAGATTGTGATACCTCATAAAAAGTTGTTACTGTACATTTGCCAGATGTATACTTCATGTTGGCATCATTATGTAAACATCATTTTATTTTTCAGGAAGTTAGAAGGCTTAGAATTTTAGAAGCAATTCTTAAAATTTTTAAGAAAATTTCCAAAACCCACTTTTCAAGGACCAGTTCAGTTATCAAGTCACTTTGTGGCGCTTACATAATAGAAATCACCCATAATGACCCAATTTTAGAAACTGCAACCATCAAGTTAATCAAAACTGATTTTACAAACTTTGTTAACCCTTTAGGTGTTCCACAAGAATGAAATGAAAATGGAGGTGAAATTTCAAAAATTCACTTTTTTTTGCAGATTTTCCATTTTAATCTATTTTCATTGTAACACAGCAAGGGTTAACAGCCAAAGAAAACTCAATATTTATTACCCTGATTCTGCAGTTTACAGAAACACCCCACATGTGGTGGTAAACTGCTGTACGGGAGGGAGCATAGCAGGGCGCAAAGGGAAAAGAACGCCATATGGTTTTTGGAGGGCAGATGTTGCTGGGATAATTTTAAGTTTCCATGTCACATTTGAAGACCCCCTGATGCACCAATAAAGTAGAAACTCCCAAAAAGTGACCCTATTTTGTAAACTACAAGATAGGTGACGGTTTTATTGGGACTATTTTGTGGTACATATGATTTCTCATTGCTCAGTATTACGTTTTTTTTGTGGGGCAAGGTAACAAAAAATGGCTGTTGTGGCACAGTTTTTATTTTTTGTTTTTTACAGAGTTCTCCTGACAGGATAGATTATGTGTTGCTTTTATAGAGCAGGTTGATACAGATGCGACAATACCAGTATTAGTAGTAGTATTTTTTTTGTTGTTTCAGTTCTACATAATAAAGCTTTTTTGAAAACAAAAATTATGCTTTTGTGTCTTAATTTTCTGAAAGCTACATCTGAAATCGTCTTGTGCAGGGGCTAATTTTTTGCAGAAAGAGTTGACGTTTTTATAGGTAGCATTTTTTGATACATATGTTTTTTTTATCACTAAATATTACACTTTATGTGGCAAAGTGACAAAAAAAATGGTCGTTTTGGCAGAGTTTTTATTTTATTTTTTTTTATGAAATTCACCTTAGTGGTCAGATCATGTGATATTTTTATAGATCAGGTTTTTACGGATGCGGCGATACCGAATATGTCTACTTTTTTAAATGTATTTTAGTTTTACACAATAAAAGCATTTTTGAAAAAAAACATCATGTTTCAGCATCTCCATTTTCCGAAAGTTATATTTTTTTTTAATTTTTTGGGCGATTATCTTATGTAGGGGCTCATTTTTTGCAGGAAGAGATGACGGTTTGATTTTTACTATTTAGGGTTGCATATGACTTTTTGATCGCTTGTTATAACAGTTTTTGTGATGAAAGGTGACAAAAAATGGCATTTTTGCACAGTTTTTATTTTTATTTTTTTATGGTGGTCACCTTAGGGGGTAAGTCATATAATATTTTTATAGAGAAAGTCATTACGGACGTGGAGATACCTAATATGTCTTTTTTTACATTTATTTCAGTTTCACACAATAAAAGCATTTTTGAAGAAAAAGAAATAATGTTTTAGTGTCTCCATTTTTTGAAAGCCATACTTTTTTTTATCTTTTGGGCGATTGTCTTAGGTAGGGTCTCATTTCTTACGGGAAGAGATGACTATTTTGGGGTACATATGTCGTTTTGATCACTTGGAATTACACTTTTTGTGATGAATGGTGACAAAAATATTGAATTTTTGGTTGTTGTTTTTTTTACGGTGTTCACCTGAGGGGTTAGGCCATGTGATATTTTTATAGACCAGGTTGTTATGGACGTGGCGATACCTAATATGACTACTTTTAAAAATGTATTTCAGTTTTACACACTAAAAGCATTTTTGAAGGAAAAAAATCATCTTTTAGTGTCTCCATTTTCTGAAAGCCATATTTTTTTTATTTTTTGGACAATTGTCTTAGGTAGGGTCTCATTTTTTGCATTCAGCGCTGACCGCGGCATGTGAAGGTTTAATCCACCGGCATCACAGCACACAGCGATGCCGGCGGATGCAGCAGGGGCCCGGCTATCAGCAACAGCCGGGCCCGTGCTGCTGATCGGGCGGGTGCAGCTCCTGCACCCGCCCGATCCTATCACGTACATGCACATGAGGATGCGGCAAGAAGCCGCATTCCCTTGCGTACATGTACGTGATTATGCGTCACGGGGTTAATTTCTTAAATTAATTCATAATTATTAATATTAAAGATCATTATTATTATTAGTATTAGTATTATTATTAAACCTTCATACAGCTCCACTGATGAAAAAAAAAAAACGCTTTGAGATTTTGAAAGGAATTTTTAAAACATTTTAAAACATGTTATAAAGAAATTTTCTGGTTTTCATCAACCTTCTTTTTACATAATCATTTATGTGGCTGTAATTTAGCAATATATATTTTTTTTTCCTTTATTACTCCTATCTTACATTCGGGACTATGGACACATGACTATGTCCATGCAGCTCTTTCTTGTTTCCTATGATGTTATGTCCATGTCAAAGCAGCAACAAGGGTATTGATAGGGGAGCGTTTACGTAAGTAGCTGGATGGGAGAATCTATAAACTAGTTGGGCATTTTTAGGAGTGCTGCTGGAAATGTGGTAGAGAAAGGAAAAGTGCATCATGGGACTGGATGTATACAGCAAGTGCTAAATAAAGGTTGAAAACAAAACAGAGTGATTTGTTTACATGGTGAAAACGTATTAGGACAGAACAAGTTGAACAAATGTATTATGTAAGATGTACATGAGTTGAGAAGCTACATGAGCATATCTGTTACCAACCATAGTAAACCACATTTAGACTTCCATCATATGTACAGTTTTTTTTGCAGTATATTTTTAGTGTTTTGGCTATTTTTTTTTTTTATTCATGCATGTTTTATGTGACCCTTTATATGTTTTCCACAACAGAGAAGACTATAGGAAAATTCATAAAATTAAAACACAAAATGCCAGAACATAACATTTCAGTTGGTAAAATCGGGGCTTATAAGCCCCACCCACCATAACTCCCCGAACCTCCCTGGAAATATCCACTTGTGGGTGGGGTTTTTGTTAGCCCCGTCCATTTTCAGCATGGGACAGCACAAATCTGCAGAGACTGTCTCTGAAAATCAGGGACAGCCCCACCAAATTCGTGACAGTTGCCCACTATGCCAGAAGTGAAAAAAATAGCACAAAAAATACTACACTATTTGTAATGGTTTTAATTTTTCCTTATTGAATTATGTCTAGCATCTAGCCGTAACATTTAAAAAATATAGGAAAAGAGCTAATAAAATTTGTAAGCTATATAAATTTGATTTGGATTCAATATCTGTGAGACACACTAAAATAAAAATTCCAATCTGTGAGAACTAGAAATGAGCAAATTTCTCAAAAATGTGATTCGGACAGGTCAATGTTAGAGCCAGGTATAAAGAACTATGCAGTGGCCCAAGATTTTACTGTAAAGTCAAAGAGCCCACTCCTTTTACACCATCATCAGCTTATTCCACATAGATTTCTACCGAACCGATTCTGTTACACTCTGATACAAGTAGTGTCCCCCTGATGAGTGGAAAGGGTTTCAGCAGTAAGTTTGTATTGACGTCACTGTTTATTTTGCCCTTCTTCTCATCCATCATAAGAACAACCCCGAAAAAAGGATCCTGTCTTTGAGCATCCCCCTTCAAATGGTAAGCATTTGGTTAGTAATCCATCAGTGTTGATAAGGTAAAAAAAAAAAAAACAGGAGTGGATCCAAAACAGAGATTACACGTGATTGGAAAGTTTGCATGTTGTCTGTGTTTTGTATCAACGCCTGCTTTTCGCTTCAAAATTATGAGCAAATCCTGATGCAAAATAGGAACCATATGACATAGGCCCTACGGCTTCTACAAAGACAGGATCCTTTGTGTTTCTAATTTTTCTGTACTTCTGAAAGATCAGAAGAAGGGTTAAATAGATGGTGACCTCCTCAAGGCCGAACAGGGACAATTGTGGCCCCGTCATAGAGTGACGAGGGTGGCAACAGCATAAAAGAGTCGACACTGTGGCCCAGTGACAGAGTGGTGAGGGTGGCAACAACATGAGGAGTCAAAACAGTGGCCCAGTCACAGAGTAATGAGATAGGGGGCAAAAGCAGTGACAGTAACAGCAGGAGATGGTGGGTTCCAGTAGAAGCACATGGCAGCAGGTGTGTGGTAGAGATGAGCTAATCTATTCACCGATTCGTAGATTCGTATCGAATCTTGGAAACTTTCTCCTGCTAAGCGAATCCGGATTTTTTAGGATTCACTTCGTATTATTCGTAAATCTTTACAAAATTTTGAACGCTAACGATACGTATGAAACGTACGAAACGTACACATTCTGTGTGAGGCGGGACAATGATGATACGCCCCTGCAAGAGCGGGAAAGTGAAGATACGCACCCCTCAGAACTGGACAAAAGCAGCCCGGCCCACCGGGATCTAACTATTTGCACGTATAGGGAATGAAGACTCCTCCCTCAGTACTCCACCCTCCTCTGAACCAGTTTAGACCAGCGCTGAACACTGAGCAAGTAGCAAGCATGGCTAAAGAGCTGCGTCCCACCTGGAACCAGATGGCTTTTGGGGACGAGTTCCCTGAACTACCGCCCGCTCCAGACATCAGGGAGTCATGCTCTGAACTGAAGGTGAGTAAACCACCGACAGTGCCCTTATTCTCCTTACTGCCTGCAGAGTTAGCTGCGCATCGTGAGGCGGTTCTTAGTCATCAGGCGGCTGGTGCGTCTGCTGTGGCTGGTGAGGCTGGAACGTCTGCTGTGGCTCGTGTGGCGGAGGCGGATGGAGCATCCACTTCACTCACCAGATGCGCGACAACACTTTCCATAAGGCAGAACCTGATTGTGCCACCATTGGTGACGGCCCATGCGCAGACCCTCTGGGACTATAATAACGCCGTGGAGGACTGGGTCATCCAGGTACTGGGCCACCCTAGGCCGGGAGATCTTGCATTGGAACGCCGAAAGGAAACTGTCCTTTGGTTTTCCGTTGAGAGAGGGTCTGGCTTCCTGGCAGACGATGAGGACGGAAAGGAGTATTTTGTGGGCCGCAGGTCAGTGAATGGGCCATACCTGCCACAACCTCGGCACGGCCTGTACGTGGGGGATCAGGTGGAGTACACCCCCATGGCGTCCCTGAAAGGCCGCTTTGCAACCGGGGTTACCCTCCTTTCAAAGCCGCTGGTACCTACAACAGAACCTGAAGTGTGGCCGGATGAACCACCAGGTCCAGGATGCTTGCGCTGCCTTCAGGAGTCCCCAGATGGCGTCCCCCGGTTCAGGGAAAAGCCACAGCCGGAGCCTCTGATTCCTGGACTGCCAGCACCACCACCACCACAATCCTTTCAGCTGGGTCAGCTGATGACAACATCGTTTACGTTCCAATCCACCGTCATCCACCAATACCAGCTGTCGTGGAAGATGAAGCCAGCAGCAGCCAGGGAAGCTGGGGCTACTTCCCTGGATGCAACCTTGCCGGAACCGCTGCAGCCGGAAGTCGTTAACCCTGCTGTCCCAGCAGGAGGATCCGGAAAAGCTCAAGTGGCTGCAGCGCTCACCAGCGTCACCACCACCCAGACCCGGTCAAGTCCGAATACCGGAAGAAGAGGGCACTGGAGTTCTACTACAGCAGCAAGAGTGGCCTACAAGAGGCAGGAGCGTCCTCTGATGACATTTAGCAGCAGTTCCAGCGAGGAGGACTTCAGGTCCCTCATCTGAGGAACCATTCTACTGGCTGGGTGATGTAATGGACACCTCAGGAGGACCTATGGGAGCCACACCATGGACTGCACCTGACGGTTTAGAGCTAGTTGGCACTTTTTATGTTTGTTTGTTTGTATTGCGCCCGTTTGACTCTCACCCAGATGTGCATGGCTGTCAGGAATCCCCCCCCCCATTCTGCAGAAAAGTCCCAGTTGCGCCTAAGTGTGCCTATTTTCCTTTTTCCCCCCTTCTCAGTTATTTGGGATCCCCCTTTGCAAAAAGGGTTCTCTATTTGCTGCTATTTTCCATTATCCATGTGACTTACAGGTTACCTGTTTGGACTACAATATTACCTCACGTGGATTACAATTAAATTTTGGACTATGTGTTCCAGACAGTGTTTTATCATGCTAAGGAGCCACGAGGAGAGACTCTAATGTACATCTGAGCCTTTTATGTTTGCAAAATGTGAAATTGATTGCACTAAAATGTTTGCATACTTATGTCTTTGCTGTATTTTAGCTACACTGTTTTTACTGGTTCAACACTTTAGCCCATTGTGTGTATTCTTTTTCAGGTACTGCAATGTATGTGTCCTATTATGCACTTATTGTCCAGTGTTTTTAGTAAATTATGCACTTAGCTGGATAGATAGCAGTGAGCACCTTATTTTTCTACCTCATAAGGACTGCCTCTAAAGACTGTATGCAGCGGCCTAGCCTAGTGTGTATGACGCATTCGGGCGTTAAAGGTACGCTAAGGATTCATACCCACTTTTGTACGCTAATCCTTACGTATTGCATACTTTTAACTACGCTGAATGTACGTTTGTAATTAGTGCAGGAATGTTCGCAAAACAATGATTGTTTTTTTTGAACATAGATTCAACCAAATAAATTTGTTTAAGTACGAATCTTGTCAGAAATTCGGCGAATATTCGGCGAAGCGAATTTTGGATGATTCGCTCATCTCTAGTGTGTGGCGTGTGAGGCGGGTGGCAGCATCAAAAAAGTGAGTGAAACAGGTGGCCAGAAGAAACAGGTCTCTTTTCACAAATTTTTGGTGTAGCACCCAGATGATCTATTCAGACGCAGCAGGCACTGGAGTATGGAAATCCTGGCTGATTCACACCTGTTTCATCTTCACAAAGGTCAGGTTGGGTGGAAAGGTGAGTTCTCATTGGGCTAACTATGCCCTCAGCCGCACTAAACACCCACTAAAATGCCACACTACTAGCCAGGAAGGAAAACTTATCCAGAGCAAACCTGGCCAGTTGCAGCCACAAATCAAGTTTGGCTGCCCAGTAGTCCAAGGGATCTTCCATTTGTGATTGTAGGGTGCAGTCCAAGTATGCCACCACCTGTTGGTTCAGGTACTCCTCCATGTCTTGCTGCTGCTGATGGGTGGTTTCTTCAGTAGGCAGGTGAAGAAATGTGCTCATCGGAGACTCTAGACTTAAGTTGCTTCTGATGGAGCTGGTACTGCTCCTGCCCGCCCCACCTCCCTCCAGCAGCCATGCCAGTGGAACATGAGCACAGAGGCTCCATTCCTGGTCATACTTTCATGAGGATGGGCGATGGCACACATAGGCAACAGCTAATTGACTGCATAGGATGTCTTGATAGTAGTTCAGTTTATCCTCCCTCTCAGTGGGTGTAAAAAAAGGCCCCCATTTTTGACCGGTAGTGAGGGTCTAACATGGTGGAGAGCCAGTAGTCATTCCTCTGCCAAATTGTGACAATTTGGTTGTCACTACGCAAAGCAACTGAGCATGCATCGGGCCATTTGCCCAAGTGACTCGAAGGAACTCCCTGCCTCAATCTCCACTGCATACTACCACGGTGCCTTGTGGTCATCTGCCTGGTGTTATTCATTGCCCCCTAGCTCTTCCTGCTTCTCCTGGTCCTACTCTTCTGTTACTTGTGCATGAAAACCACCCACTTCTGTATACATTATTTGTGCGTGAATGTCCTCCTCCAGTTCAGCCCCCACAGGGCTCAGGTGGCCATCAGATGTAGGCACTGTGTCTCCAGTCCCCTGGCCAGACAGATTTAGCAGCATTTGTTCCATGACATAAGGCAGTGGAATGACGTTGTTTATCCCATAGTCCTGGTGACAAATAATGTAGTCTCCTCAAGGAGCCTGAGCAAACGGCAGGTGTCATGCATAAGCTGCCACTAGCTAATGTCAAAGTTACACAGATGAGTGCTTCTGTCTGCCTTTATCATCAAGAAATCGTTTATGGCCTTCCTCTGCTCATATATTCGGTCCAACATATGAAGGGTGAAGTTCCAACGGGTTAAATATAATATATCAGCTGATGTTTGGGAATCTCATTCTGCCTTGGTGCACTTCCTTCCCGTGTGACTCAGTTTACCCAGGCAAACTAGATGCAGAATGACACCGCTGTGCCCTGCACATGTGGTATGCTGGAGGAGCACTTCAAATTGTGTCTGCAGAGGAGGCTGAGGACAAGGTGGAGGATGAGGAGGCAGCAGAAGACATTGGCACAGGACCCACAGCTTGAGACTGTGGAGGCGGCAGTGCCATCACCTGGCCAAGTTGCTGGTGTGTCTGAGCAGGAACCACACTTACCCAGTTTGCCATAAAGGACATATATTGTCCTTGACCATAGTTACAGCTCCACATGTTGGCACTAGCATATTCCGACAGGCTCAAGGACTGTCCCACCTTCTGTCTCTACATTAAAACGCTCATTTTATTTAAACTTCAATAATTAATATATGTGGCTTTCCACTATATCCCAAAATCAGGCTCACAATACAGAACCGAAGCGTGGGGTTAAAAAACTGCCTTCATAGTTCTATATTGTCACAAACAATAAAGGGGCACATGGATATGGCTGCATTAGTGCAATTTATGAGATAGTTGTGTACCCATCCATTACCCGGCAGCTCCTGAGAACTCTTTAGGATAGTCCTAGGATAGGTTAGAATCAGACAACTCGATTTGTCAACCTCAGTAGCCTACCTACTATTCATAAGCAACTTTGTGATGATATAGAACTATGAAGGAAGTTTATTAACCTTTGCGCTTCGGGCTGTGACATCACAGAGGCTAGCTAGCTGCTGATTGTAACAGAACACAATATCATCCCAGAATCAAGGTAGAATGGATGTACTTATATAGAAAATAAAACACCCCAAAACTGTTTGTATCAGATTGCAATTTCACTCCAGAATCAAGGAGAAATGGATGTACTGATATATCAACTAAATTCACTCCAAAACTGTTTGTATTACACTGCAATTTCACTAAAGAATCAAGGAGGAATTAAAGTACTTACATGTAAAATAAATACAACCCAAAACTATATTATAACAGAACACAATATCACCCCAGAATCAAGTAGTAGTGGATGTACTTATATAGAAAATAACATACATACAATGCAACTGCACACTGCTAACCAGATAAAGCACAAAATGCCATAGAGCTATGAAGTATTCTGGAGCTAATGCCATGCTTGTTTGGTAAAATAGAGATTCTTGGCAAATATATTTTGTACAAAATTATCTGGGCCTGTTCACCAAATCGTCCAGGTGATCTCCGTAGAACGGGAACCTAACACTATTTCTTACCTATTATGTGCCAACCTTGGCTTCCATATAATCAGGGGGTGTTTGGTTCCACATGCATGCTGGGTCCCTTCTGCTTTTTGCCATTTGTAGTGCTTCAAAGGCCTCCACTAATACAGGGATGCAGGTACCAAGCATATCATCCCAGAATCAAGGTAGAATGGATGTACTTATATAGAAAATAAAACACCCCAAAACTGTTTGTATCAGATTGCAATTTCACCCCAGAATCAAGGAGAAATGGATGTACTGATATATCAACTAAATTCACTCCAAAACTGTTTGTATTACACTGCAATTTCACTAAAGAATCAAGGAGGAATGAAAGTACTTACATGTAAATTAAATACACCCCAAAACTGTTTGTAACAGAACACAATATCACCCCAGAATCAAGTAGTAGTGGATGTACTTAGATAGAAAATAAAAACATCCCAAAACTGTTTGTATCAGATTGTAATTTCCCCCCAGAATCAAGGAGGAATGGACGTACTGATATATTCACTAAATTCACTCCAAAACTGTTTGTATTACACTGCAATTTCACTAAAGAATCAAGGAGGAATGGAAGTACTTACATGTAAAATAAATACACCCCAAAACTGTTTGTAACAGAACACAATATCACCCCAGAATAAAGTAGGAGTGGATGTACTTATATAGAAAATAAAAACATCCCAAAACTGTATCAGATTGTAATTTCACCTCAGAATCAAGGAGGAATGGATATATTGATATATCAACTAAATTCACTCCAAAACTGGTTGTATTACACTGCAATTTCACAAAAGAATCAAGGAGCAATGGAAGTACTTACAGTTCATGTAAAATAAATACACCCCAAAACTGTAACAGAAAGCAATATCATCCCAGAATCAAGGAGGAATGGATATACTTATATAGAAAATAAAAACACCCCAAAACTGTTTGTTGCAGAATGCAATTTCACCCAGAATCAAAGAGGAATGGAAGTACTTATATGTAAAATAAATACACCCCAAAACTGTTTGTACCAGAACGCAATATTACCCCGGAATCAAGGAGAAATGGATATGGTTTTATATCAACTAAGTACACCCTCAAGCTGTTTGTATTAGACTGTAATTTCACTACAGAATCAAGTAAGAATGGATGTACTTATATATCAACTAAATACACCCCAAAACTGGTTGTATCAGATCACAGTTTCACCCTAATAACAGAAGCAAGGATTACTGGAATTACTGATGTATCAAAGAATGCAACCCCAATTAGTGTAGCAACGTGTAATAGAAAAAGCTCCTATTACCAAGTCTGCCTAATCTAATAGTTTCAGTGTAATTGCTCCATACTGCACGGTACGTAATAAAATACGTAATTTTGCTCTAACTTATCCACCTATATACAAACCACAATCCGTATTTTCTGTCAAGGTGACCCATACTGTACGTCACATAATTAAAAAAGGTCTTTTGCTCTCACTGATACAGCTACATTAGAAAAATCTGAGTGCGACATTTGTCTGGGTTGCACTTAAGCAGACCAAGTCTGCCTAATCTAATAGTTTCAGTGTAATTTCTCCATACTGCACGGTACATAATAACATACGTAATTTTGCTCTAACTTATCCACCTATATATTAACTTGTTAAGATTGAACAAGTTTGTGGGTTTCAGTACAGCAGGCCCATTTTTTTTTTGTTGGTATATATAATACACTTATATACAGAAAATGTTGAACCCCAGGGCTAAGGGTCGAGGACGAGGGCATTCAATTACTGCAGGGGGCAGAGGCCAAGGTCCTGGGCAGGGTGAGACAGTACCTGCTGATGAGGGAGAAGGGGAACGCCGCAGAGCTACACTCCCTAGCTTCATGTCTCAACTTACAGGGACACGTGGTAGAGGACTGTTGAAACCACAACAGTGCGAACAGCTGATGGGGATTGCGGACAATGCTTCAAGTAATTTGTCCACCAGTCAGTCTTCCACGCAGTCCACCCACGTTACCCAAGGGAGCACTCCTCTGGCTCCTCCACCTCAACCTCCTTCTCCCCCAGTCTGCCCCCTCCCAGGAAAATTTGGAATGCGATCCGGCATACTCTTAGGAACTGTTTTCTGGACCCTTCTCAGAGTCACAAACCACTTCTCAGGTTGCTGCTAACCTCTTTCCCGATGCCCAAGTTTTCCAACTGTCGCAGTCTGTGTGTGTGATGATGATGATGACAATGTTGACTTAGTGGAAGAAGTGTGTAAAGAGGTGTCGGACGATGAGGAGACACGGTTGTCAGACAGTGGTGAAGTTGTTGTCAGGGCAGGAAGTCCGATGGGGGAGCAGACTGAGGAATTGGAGGATGACGAGGTGACTGACCCAAGCTGGGTTGATAAGCCAAGTGAAGACAGTGCTTCTGAGGCGGAGGTGAGTGCTGCACCAGAACAGGTTGGAAGATGCAGTGGTGTGGCCAGAGGGAGAAGCAGGGCCAGAGCTGGTCCATCAGCAGCAACTGTTTCACGTAGTGAAGCTCCCGTGGCGAGGCCTAGATGTTCACAAGTCTGGAGGTTCTTTAAAGAAAGTGAGGATGACCGATGGACTGTGTTGTGCAACCTGTGCCACACCAGGATCAGCAGGGGTGCCACCACTACCAGCCTAACCACCACCAGCATGCGCAGGCATATGAGTGCTAAACACCCCACTCAATGGAGCCAAGGCCGTTCACCTCCTGCGGGTCCCACCACTGCTCCTTCCCCTGTGTCACTTGCTGCCTCTGTTAGTCAACCCCCTGCCCAGGACCCCGGCACGAGTGCCTCCCGCCGGAAAACCACACCTTCGCCTCCACGATCCTCCACAGCGTCCACCAATGTGTCCCTGCGCAGCGTTCAGCTGTCTTTACAGCAGATGCTGGAGCGCAAGAGGAAATACAGTTCCACCCACCCACATGCCCAAGCCCTCAACGTCCACATCTCCAAATTGCTGAGCCTGGAGATGCTGCCCTATAGGCTGGTAGAGACCGAGGCCTTTCGCAACCTCATGGCAGTGGCTGCCCCACGGTATTCGGTCCCCAGCCAACACTGTTTTTCCTGATGTGCCGTCCCAGCCCTACACCAGCACGTGTCACAGAACATCATCCGTGCCCTGACCAACGCTGTTTCTGAGAAGGTCCACCTAACCATGGACACGTGCACAAGTGCTGCCGGGCATGGACACTATATCTCACTGATGGCACATTGTACTGCCCACACCGAGGATTGCGGGGCCTACCTCGGTCACGGTCTCTCAAACGTACTATACCTCCTCCTCCGACCCCTCCTCCTCCTCCACCTCCTCCTCCGAATTACCATCCGTGGGCACGGCGCCTTCAGTCGGTAGCTCTAGGCGCAGCAGCAGTGCCGTGGCTAAGCGCCAGCAGGCGGTGCTCAAACTGCTGAGCTTAGGTGACAAAAGGCACAGAGCCCAAGATCTAATACAGGGCATCACAGCGCAGACCGATCTGTGGCTGGCACCGCTGAACCTCAAGCCAGGCATGGTTGTGTGTGACAATGGGCGTAACCTGGTGCGCCGCATCTGTGCGCATTTCCGCAAGTCAACCACAGATGCTGCCACTCTCAGGGCAGTGCAGCGCCGCCTACAACTGCCCGCTCACCGACTGTTGTGCGACGTGCCCAGAAGATGGAATTCGACATTAAACATGTTATCCAGAGTTTACCAGCAGTGCACAGCGATTGTAGACTGCCAGATGTCAACTTCCACCAGAACTGGTAGTCAGGTGAGTCAGATTCCTCAAGTCTACAATGAAGAGTGGACGTGGATGTCTGATATCTGCCAGGTGTTGAGCAACTTTGAGGAGTCAACACAGATGGTCAGCGGCAATGCCGCCATTATCAGCCTCACCATCCCGCTGCTTTGCCTGTTGAAAAACTCACTGCTCAGCATGAAGTCGGAAGCTTTGCACTTGTCACAAGAGACGGTGGAGGAAGATACGTGGCTTGATAGCCAGAGCACCCTCCTGTCTGTTTCTCAGCGCGTATCGGAGGAGGGGGATGAGGATGAGGAGGAAGAGGAGGAGAATGTCGGCGAGACAGTAGAGGGTACCAGTGCTCAGTCCTTAACTCTTGAGCGTGTATGGGCTGAAGAGGAGGAGGAAGAGGAGGAGGAAATGGAGAGTCAGGCCAGTGAAAAGAGGGAATTCTTGCGTGTTGGGACTCTGGCGTACATGGCAGACTTCATGTTAGGCTGCCTATCCCGTGACCCTCGCTTTAGAAGCATTTTTTCAAACACCAATTATGGGTGTTCACCCTCCTGGACCCACGGTACAAGCAGAACCTTTCCACAATCATCCCTGAAGGAAAGGAGTATGAGAGTGAATCAATATCAACAGGCCCTGGTGCACAAGCTGAAACAATCCTTCCCATCTGACACCGCTAGCGGCAGAGGGCGTGGTTTTGTGGGCCAAGTAGCGGGGGAGAGGAGGCGAGCAGGCAGCTTGTCCAGCACTGGCAGGGGAACGCTCTCCAAGGCCTTTGCCAGTTTTATGTCACCCCAGCAAGACACTGTCACCTGTCCCCAGTCTAGGCAGAGTAGGGGGGAGCTTTACAGAAAGATGGTGAGGGAGTACCAAGATGACCATACCAACGTCCGGACTGATCACTCTGCTCCATACAACTACTGGGTTTCAAAGCTGGACACGTGGCCTGAACTGGCGCTGTACGCCTTGGACGTGCTGGCCTGCCCTGCCGCTAGCGTGTTGTCAGAGCAGGTTTTTAGTGCAGCTGGTGGCGTCATCACTGATAAGCGTACACGCCTGTCAACTGACTTCACTGACAGGCTGACGCTTATTAAAATGAACAAAGCCTGGATTTCACCGGAATTCAAATCTCCTCCGGGGGAAAGCAGCTAAAGATTAACATTACTTATGTATCCCATTCCTCTTCTCTACTCCTCCTACTCCTCCTCCTACTTGTCGTCTTTGCCTAACGTTGACCCAAAACGCAATTTTTTAGAGGTCCAACTGGCACTCTTTTACGACAATTTTTCCGGAGGGCCCCCTACAGGCCCTCTCTCCAAACATTTTTTCCAGAGGGACCCCTACAGGCCCTCTCTCCAAACAATTTTTTCCGGAGGGCCACCTACAGGCCCTCTCTCTAAACAATTATTCCGGAAGGCCACCTCCTTCCCCTGTGTCACTCGCTGCCTCTGCGAGTCCACCCCCTGCCCAGGAACCCTGCACGAGCCTACAGGCCCGCTCTCTAAACAATTTTTCCAGAGGGCCCCCTACAGGCCCTCTCTCCAAACAATTTTTCCGGAGGTCCACCTACAGACCCTCTCTCCAAACAATTTTTCCGCAGTGTCAACTACAGACACTGTAAAACAATGTTTCAGGAGCGTCAAACAGACAGTCCAAAACAATTTTTCAGGAGGTGCAAGTACCGACATTTAAAAAAAAAAAAATTTTGCTGAGGCTAAATGTCACTCGCTCACTCTGTTGTCACCACCATAGTGGTTTGCACTATAGCAGCCCAAGTTTGCACATTCCCCTTTTTATCTCCAAGTGATCTATACTGCATCTCACGTAAAAAAATACATTCTTTTGCTCTCAGTGATACAAATCAATTTCATAAAATCCTTTCTTTCTCTTTAACTGATCTATACTGAACGTCACTTTTAAAAATACGTCTTTTTCCTCTCTTTCTCTCCAAACTATTTTTCCGGATAGGTGCCGTATACGGTATTAAACTGAGAAGAATGCATACAACACATGCCCCGCTTGACAAATTTCAGAGTTGACAACCGTACTGGTTGATGCTGTCATTCGAACTCCATCCGGCTGTTGTCACCACCACACACGCTAGCCAAGGGGGCACTCCTCTGGCTCTTCCAGCTCAACCTCCTTCCCCCCAGCCTGCCCCCCCACCTACAGGCGCTCTCTCCAAACAGTTTACCCGGATAGGGGACGTATTAGATTTTGAACTGATAAGAAGAACAGATTTTTTTGGTTATTCTTTTAATTGGCTTCTGACCTGTGATAGGTAGAGCATGGACACGTCCCCTTAGCTGCAGTAGAAAAGACACTCCCCTGGCCAGAGCAAGCTCTTTT